>JAXQQM020088039.1:0-21487 GCA_034641835.2 Pinus albicaulis
TAAAAAAGGTTTATTGCAGTTCACAAGGTGGATCAAAATGATTCCATAGAGCAAAGAAGAAGATATGACCACTAATGGTTATCTTAAAGTTTCAAGGAGGAGTCACAATCGAAAGAAATAAGTCAACAGAGATGCTAGTAAAAGACTAAGCATGGAAAAGCTTGGTGAGGTATATACAGACAGGTTAGTGGAGTTAGCTTGTATATATGGATTTTTTTTATTCCATGATGAAAAAACAGGATTTCATGAATGAAAGAAGAATATGGCTATTGATGGTCATAGTAAAGGTTCCAGGGGATATTATGAAAGATCAAGTAAGAACAAAACTTGATAAAGAATTAGTTGAGATAAAAGTTCAGTTAGAAGTGTTGAGAGAATTCATACAAGGAAGTATGGAACACCAAAGGTAAGATTGGGTTCTACACAAGAAGAAATTCAAGTGGATTCAGTTACATAGTAGGTTGATATTTGACACAAGAAGTCAGCTAGAAGAAGAATTCAGAGGAGCTGATTTACGTCATAGGATGTGTACTGAGGAAGAGGTTTACTTATGTGAACCTGAGCAAGGGTCTATTTTTGGTGATAGTAGTAATGGAGATGAAGGTATGAGACCGGTTGATGGTTTCATGGATCCTTGGAAGGATGAGAACCAATAGAAAGAGTTTATGTTTGAGAGAACAAGAGAGGATATCGATCCTTATGGTTTTTAAACAAATGATTATTGTATGGTTGCAGGTGAAATAAGTAAAGAGAGACAATTTCTTGATGTTGTCATAAAGGATGAAGGGAGAGGACAAAATCTAAATTCTATTCAAGAAGAAAATGAGATAGCTAAGTCTCATGTACATGCACATGCACAACTAATTGAAGGCAATGATTTCAAGCCTACCATGAAAGCTAAAAACAAGGAGGACTTGGATGATGATGATGGCCAAGAACAGAAAAAGGAAAAATATGATATCAAGCATTGATATGCCATGCTTGAGAAAATTGAAAAGAAGACTAGTGAAGACTTTCTGAGTCCTGAAAGAGACTTAGAACAACAAGAGAAATATTTGGCGATTGAGTCATCAAATAAGACCATTGGGTCCTGTTAGTTTAATGCTGACAATTTGAATGTGTTTGTAGGTTGTGTAGAATACAATCCATCTCTTATAATTGTCTCAAGTAAAGCTGAAGTATATCTAGCAAAGTATAATGAGGAAGAAAATTGTCAAGCAAGGTATGATGAAGAGTGTCTTTTTGATGAAGACCAAGTTGATTTGTTGCAGCAGAAGGAGTTCATAAATGACTTATGTAATGAAGGGAAAAACTTTAATAGAGATGAGGTAGTAATGCCTCGTGAGATGAAATTTGTTATTGATGAGGACAAAGAGGAATTGGCTTGCTTAAATAGAAAAAAGAGGATTGCTGGATGGACATTTAGGACTTTCATAGAAATATAGAATCATAATTTTATTCTGGTTAAAGATGAAGCAGCAGTGTAAGAAAGAGGTTTTCTTAGTAAGAAGGAAGAAGAAAGCCATAAATATGACAGTGACGGAGTTATGTCTCAAGCTAAAGGAAATTCAATCCTAGAAGTGGAAAGACTGAATTGAATCTTAGGACTAGTCAAGAAGAAGAAGGAAAACAATGGAATGTTGTCAAGGAAGAGGAAAAGAGTTATGTTGAAACTATAATACAGCATACTAAAGAGGTACTTGAAGGAAATAAAGTAATTAGTGAATGGGTGAGTTTCTTGCTGAAATAATTTGAGCAAGAGGAAGAGATTGCAGACAATAAGATGGAAATGTTTCAAACTGTAGTTGAAACAAAGATAGATACTAGTTTCCAAAACTTAATTTTGTTAACTAGTATACAGGAAAGAGTGAATAATATATTAATGCAGTCAGAGAATTAGAAGACAATTTACCTTTTGACAGTAAATTTGAAAACAAGGAAAAGAAGAGGGATGTTGTAGAGGGAGATATCTTCGGAGATATTCAGGAAGTTGGGTGGTAGCAATGTCCGGAGTAATATTTGCAGCAATATCTAGGACATAGTGTATTACAATGTCTTGGTAGAGGACTGGAAATAAGAATAGATTACAACAGAAGATTTCATTGCAAGAAACCATAGATGAACTATGCTAGTTTATGGAATTACATAAGAAGAGTTGTAGCAAAATGAAAAAATAAGTCCACTGTTGAAATGTTTGGAAAGTGAATAATATTGAAGATAGAGGCAATGGAGTACTACAGTGCAAAGTATGGAAGCCTGGAAGATTGCAGCTAAATAATGGTGAAGACAATGCAACTTATGGACAACAGCAAAATAGAGTTTAGGATTCTAGAAGATCCAAACATTGAAGACACATCACCAAGAGGTCATAAATTCTTTTACCTCGGGAGGCTGATGTAGGAGCATTAAGGCAGAGTCAAAAATGTGACAAGCTAGTCACATATTGTGGCTTCGGAAGAGGACTAGTAGTCCTAATAATTTGAAGACTTTAATTTTAAAGTATTTTGTTTAAAATTAAATTGGGCTAACATAGTCATTGTAATCTATAGGTAAAAAAATAGTTTGATTAGGATTAGTTAGGAATTTAGTTGAATAAACTATTCTGAAACTGAATAAAATTTTCTCAACCATATGAGGGTTTTGGGGAAAGGCATAAAACAAATCAAAATCCACCATTTTGGGATTCTGCCTTCCATAGAGAAAAAGAAAGAACGAGAGGGAAATAGGGGTGAGAGAGTGTTGAACAGAGAGTAGGAATAAATGTAAAAACTAGCTATCCCAGGGCTCGATTCTGTGTATTTTCCTTTATATATAGATTCCAAGTGTTTTGGACTGTGATCAAGCTCTCCATTTCAAACCGTTGGTTTTATTTCCCTATCGAATCAAATATTGCATTCATGTTTTATTATGTATGTATATTTTATTTATGTTAATGTATAGAACGATTGAGTGCGAGGATGCAGTTCCTGTGAATTTTGCACAATCAAAGCTGGGGAAGAGACCGAGGGATGTGTGATGAAGAAATCTAATCGGATTTCAGGCACAATGAGGCTAAGCCAGAAGAAGAAGTTTCTGAAAACTTCATATAGATAAAGTTATGGCAGAGGTCGAGGGATGAGAGATGAAGAGGTCTAATAGGATTGCAAGCACAGCGAGGCCTTAGTTTTTATGCATTCCTTTTGTTGAATGTAGTATTGTGTTAACCATAGAGTAAACCCAATGGAACTTGGAGGCTTGACGAGGACCTTCGATACGAAACCAATCAACGGTGACAAATTCTCATTGCAACCAAACGATTATCGCATATCACAAAGAATAGGAGACACAATTAATATTTCACAAGTTAAAGATCTTAACTTGCGATGCAAACTGGTACGGAGGAGAAATTGCATGGTCCGTTGGATCATCTAGTAGATCAATGACGGAAGTTGGACTGTGACTTCGCACTTCGCAAGATATAGTGTATACCGTTGAAGTTCTCGCGTGAAATGTTAAAAGGGTTGCGATGTGATGTGAATAGGAGGAGGGGTGCGATGCAACAATGAACAACCACATGTTGGATTTGCGCCATAATGCACTTCGCCAGTTTTGAGGTTTAGCGCGTTTGGTAAAGAGTTAAGTTTGTGGGCGAGTGGTTGCACTGTATTTGTGACTGGCGAAGAGTATTGTGGGATGCGCCAGGAAAGAAACCCACATGTTTACGTTTGTATTGGGTTTTGGGTGTAATTTGCAAAAAGTGATCCGCTATGGTCGTTTAGTGAAGCGTTGTTGAGTTGCAAATGTATGTGTAATTATTTCACTTTGAAACTATAAATCTATTATGTAAAGGGAGTTATGTGGGTCGTAACCCACTTGTCCATGATTATATGTTAATTTGCAACTACGGCTGCATCAAAAATGTCCTTTAAAAATCAAGTCCAAAAACCTCTAAAAAAATGTCTCTACAAACAAAATAACTCCAAAAAATGTCCTTTGAAAATTAAGAACAATAAGCCTATAAAAAAATACCACTTTAAAAAATACCTCAAAAATTTTTCCTTTGAATATTAAGCCTAAAAAGAGTCCTTTTGAAATTAAGTGCCAAAAAGCCCAAAAAATGTCTTTTGAAAATTAAGCCCGAAAACCTCTAAAAAAAAAATACCTCTGAAAAAATGTCCTCTGAAAATTAAGCCCAAAAACCTCTAAAAACATAATACCTCCAAAAAAATGTCCTTCTAAAATTAAGCCCAAAAACCTCTAAAAACAAATTACCTCCAAAAAAAATGTCCTTTTAAAATTAAGCCCAAAAACCTCTAAAAAAAATACCTCCAAAAAATGTATTTTGAAAATCAAGCCCAAAAAGCATCCAAAAAATGTATCACATACCACCAAAACATGTATCACATACCTCAAAAAAATGTCCTTTTAATATTAAGCCAAAAAGAGTCCTTTGAAAATTAAGCCCAAAAAATGTCCTTTCCAAAATCAGCGCAAATGAAGAAATATCCGAAATTATGTTAAAGTAATGAATCCATGTATGCCTATTTATATTGCTGCGAAATGTTTTTTTGGAGGGGCTTCATTGAATTTTCTGGCCAATGTAAATTCAACTAAAATTTTGGCCAAACTTTTGTAAAAAATTCAGCCGAACTTTTGTGTCATTAGAATTGACGGGTCATCAGGACAAAAAACAATTCGGCTGAACTTTTTTAAAAGTTCGGCCAAACTAACATGTATGGAATTATGCAAAAACTCAGCACTGAACACATTTCTTCAACTTTCGACTGGTTAAACTCCATGAAAATTTATGAATTAACTATCGAAACCAAGACAAGAATTTCCATAATTCAATCTACCTTCAAGAAATATAAATTTTATGGAATTTCATAAATATTTACTAATTTTAATTAATTTTGTAATGAAATGGGTGCAAACAATTTCTGAAGGACAATATGATTCAGTGAAATCAATATTTTGTATCTTCCAAAATACACTGTGAAAAAATGAAACAGTTATGGTGCACTACATTGGTTCGTCATCTATAATGGGTAGTTTTTAGATTTTTAGTTTATAACTTATATGTTGAGAAATTTTTTGCAAGCCAAAACATATTCAAAATATGAAGTTTTTACATATTGGATCAGTTCAAAAAGTCTAGTAATTGTGATATGCATCAGTTGGTTTCATAAATATAACAAAATTGAAGTAGACTCTGTCTAGATTGTTGTAACACATTTTGTTTCTCAAAAACAAAAAAATTTCAAAGAATACACCAATGCGTTTGAACATGAATTTTTATGAATCCTTTGATTGTTAAAGAACACACAATTAAAGAAATGTTAAGTTTACATATCAAATGTGTATGAAAAATTTCACAAAAATAAGTAATAGAAAGCTAATAAAATTTCTAACAACTTTCATTTTTATCGCAAAATTAAATTTTAAACAAAAAAATTGTTTTGGCTTGCAGAAAGTTGAAGAACAGAAAAAAAATAATATTGTTTTCTCAAGAAAAGGAAAAAAGTGTAACCCAACTTCATATTTTCACCCACTAATCTACATAAAGTATTGGAAGGATCATGTTCAACATATTAAAACGACACTCAAACTCTTGGAGGAGAAGAAAATTGATGTAGAAACCTCCAAATGTTTCTTCTAAGTAGAGGAGGAGCAATATCTAGGTCATATTGTATCTCATGATGGTGTTAAGGTAGACCCTAACAAAATTAAATCCATTAAGGAATGGAATATCCCCACAACCATAAAGCATTCACTATGATTTCTCAAGTTGACACAATATTATTGCAATATTTTTAAGAATTGTGGGAGAATGGCAACACCTCTGACAACATTACTGAAGAAAGATGCAAGTTCTTGGACTCCAGAAGCAGCTAACGCCTTTGAACATCTTAAAGAGGAAATGTACCAAGCACTGGTCTTAGCTATGCTATACTTCACAAAAACCTTCCTTGTGGAATTTGATGCCTCAACAAATGGAATTGGTGTTGTTTTAATGCAAGAAGGAAGACCCATTTCTTTCGAAATTCATTCGATCAAAGGAAAGTATTTAGACAAACCTATTTATGAGAAGGAAATGTTGGAAACACTACATGAATTAAAGAAATGGAGACCTTACCTAATGGGAAGACACTTCAAAGTACAAACATAGCATGATAGTCTTAAATACTTTTTGGAACAAAGATTATCATCACAAGAAAAACAAAAATGGGTCAAAAAAATGTTGGGTTATGACTATGAAATCGTCTACAAAAAAGGGAAGAAAAATGTTGTTGCAGATGCACTATCAAGAAAGGATGAGGATGGGGAAGCATTGTTCTGTGCCATTTATATTATCCACCCAGATTGGATAACTGAAGCAAGGGATGAATGGAAGAATGACGAAGAAGTGTGGACACTCATTCAAAATTTGTAGCAAGATCCTAGTACATCAGATACATTTAGATGGAAAAATGATTCGTTATGGTACACATTTTGTTTATATATTTGTAAGAATTCCCAACTCAAACAAAATATTCTTTTCGAATTGCAAACCTCTCCCTTACGAGGGAACTCGGGAATTTTAAAAACTTATGATGGGGCCAAGAAGGAATTTATTTGGGATGGGCTTAAATCTGATATTCAAAATTTTGTGGTGGAATGTTTGGTTTTCCATCAAATTAAAGATCATACAATTAAGACCCGGGGTATGTTACAACCTTTATCCATTCCAAGTCAACATTGGGAGGATCTTTCAATGGATTTTATCATAGTTTTAACCAATTCCAAAGGAAAGAGTGTCATTATGGTGGTAGTTGATAGACTTACCAAGTATGCAAACTTTTGTACATTATCTCATCAATTTAAAGCTAGTACAATTGCTACTTCATTTATGAAAACAATTCAAACGCTACATGGAAACCAAAGTTTATTGTAAGAGGGAGAGATCCCATTTTCACTGGAAATTTTTGGATGGAATTATTTTCTTGTCTCGGTACTCAATTAGCTCATATCTCATCTTATCATCCTCAATCTGATGGGAAAAATGAGATAATGAATAAATTTTTGGAAGGATATCTTCATTGCTTTGTATCTGATAATAAAACCCAATGAGTTAAGTGGTTACCTCTGGCTGAATGGTGGCATAAAACTTCCTTACATACTGCAACAAAATAACCCCATTTATGGCACTTTATGGATATCATCTACCATCCATTGCATCATCTTTAAGAGAAAATTATGAAGTTAAAGGAGTGGAAGATCACATCAAGCATCAACAACAAGTTCTCCAACTCTTAAAGGATAACCTCACTTTAGTACAAAATCTAATGAAACAACAGGAAGATCATCATTGCATCGAAAGAAGTTTGGATGAAGGCGACTAGGTATTTTTATGGCTAAAACCATACAAAAAAATTTCCCTCGAGAAAGCTAAGAAAGATAATAAATTATCATCAAAATACTATGGTCCTCACAAGGTGTTGCAAAAGATTAGTACTATGGAATACAAATTGGAGCTTCTTGAATCTTCCTGAGTGTACCAGCTTCTAGTTCAAACAATATTGCCAAAACTTGATGAGGAGGGAAAAATCATATTCGAACTTGAAGCAATCACAAAAACAAGAACTTGACAGCTACGAAATCAAACAATTTTAGAGTATCTCATTAAGTGGAAGAACTTACCCACTAAAGAATCAACATGGGAAGATGATAAATTTATACAGAAGCATCTTGAACTGCTCAAAAATTGAGGACAACACTATTTTGAAGGAGAGGGGCATGTTAGGTCCGTATAATACTAGTGTAGCCCCTTATTTTTATTTTGTTATGGTTGTACCCATGTAGTCCCCATATTTTTATTATTGTGCCCCGTAGAATCCCACTATTGTTATTATTTTTCCCTTAGAGTATTATTGTTATCTTGACTCAGATTATATTGTGACCCCTTGGACTCGAATATATAGAAAGGAGGGTTTTTCATTTCAATAATCCAATAATTGTTAATTTATGTAATGTAAAGGTGGTTTACCCCTCGAAGAGGATAATTTTTAAGTCTGTGATATATATTTTCTTCTATTTTTTGAGTTGGTTGCATAACACATTGAGACAAAGCCTTCTTCATTTGAGAAATTAGTTTCTCAACCAGTGTTTTTTGCTGTGATGGTGGAGGATTATGGCTCCATCATGAGAACAATGTATGAGAGGTGGTGTTCAGACCAATGAACAAATTAGTGGTTGGTTCTAGATTGATCTACAAAGTGAAGTATGCATTTGATGGGAGAATCAAGAAGTACAAGGTCATATTTGTGTCCAAAGGCTTCTCTCAGGTAGAGGAAGTGGACTATGGGGAAAATTTCTCCCTAGTGGAAAGATATTCCTCAATCATAACCATTATAGAATTAGTTGCACAGATGGGGTGGAAAATCCATCAGATGGATGTGAATACTGCCTTTCTCAATGGTGTTTTTGAGGAAGAAATTTACATAGTGAAAGCATATGGATTTGATGCATATGACTGGGAATCACATGTGTGTAGACTTAGCAGATCCCTATATGATCTCAAGCAAATGCCCTAAGCATGGTACACTTGGATTGACACATATCTCATTGGATTGCGCTTCACAAAAAGTGAAGCAAATCCCAATATCTATCACATTGTGACAAATGGAAAGTTTCTTATCTCAGTATTGTATGTTGGAGACTTGATACTTACAGGTGATGAGCAGTTGATCCACTCTTGCTAGGATAAACTTGAAAGATAATTCAAGATGAATGACATGGGCTTGATGCATTACTTCCATGGGAAAGAAGTATGGCACGGTGATGGTGAGTTGTTTGTTAGTCTTGGGAAGTATTCCTCTAAAATACTTCAGATATTTTACATGGAGAACTGCAAGCCTATGGACACACCTCTAGCTGTAAACTGGAGGAAGGAGAGAGCTTCTTCAAGAGAGATAGTAGTTGTTACCATCTACAAACAACTTGAGGGATCACTAATGTATCTAGTGAACACAATGTATGACATATGATATGAAATTAATAATTAGAGTCAAGACATACTGAAGCATATCTTGTATTGGAAGGAAGCAATGCATGTGTTGAGATACCTCAAAGCCACAACTGAGTATGGGTTATGGTACAAGAGGATAAAGGGAGTGAAGCTTCAAGGCTCACTGATGCAGCCTGGGTAGTGAGTCAATCAGAAAGGAAAAGTAATTCAGGTTTTATCTTTAGTGTTGGGCCTACATCTATTTCTTGGTATAGAAGGAAACAAAGGTCTATGGAACTCAGCTCAATTATGGATAAATACATGGTTGAAATTCAAGTAGCATGTGATGCCATATGGACAAGGAGAATAATTGTGGGTATTTTCAGTTAAGAGATGGATCTGACAATGATTTATTGTGATAATCATAGTTGTATCAAACTCTCTCACAATCTACTATTTCATGACAACTTCAAGCACATTGATATGAGGTACCATCACTTCTCAGATTTTTTGCATAGGATAATTATGATGCTATAGTACATTCCAAAAGAGGAGCAGTATGTACATATATTAAAAAAGTCATTGCCAAGAGGAAAATTTTAATTCCACAACTGCAGGATAGGGGTTGTGAAAAATCCCTTTCTTTCTAAAAGGGAGAGTTATAAATTGTAGCAAGAAAGGATAAATTTGACTTGTGCGTGAGTCAAATTTATTAATTTCATTTTCCACATCAGTGGGATGACTTGGATTGCAGTTAACTTGTGTGACATCGCTTTTTATACTAGTTTACTCAGTAAATTTGAGTTATAGTCTACAATTAGAGTTGTGCATGTAGTGATTTCTAAAATTTAGCAATATAGTTTAGTTATTTTCATTTGAGCTCAGTTAACTAAAGGTCAATTGAGTAGTATAACTATTTTTAACTCAGTGATCTCTCATTTAAACTAGTCAATCATCTAAAAATAGCCGAGAGATGCATGGAATTCGAATTTCCTAGTTGGAGTAGAGAAAAACACACATTGTAATTATCAACTGTATAGCAGTTGAGTGTACATGCTTGAAAATTAAGAAGGTGAATCATTCCTTTGGAATTGAACAAGAAAATAGCAGGAAATTCATAGATTTTAGGAGCTAATTTTCACACAAGGAAATAGGAGGAAGTTTGGGGCCTTGAATTGGCTTAGTGTTGGCAACAAAAAGGTAGTCAACAGGAGAACATGTTTACAGTGCAGAGTGTGCTTCAGGATCGAAGAAAGACATTGTAATAGTTTCTCATTATCATTTGATTAATAAAAGGCAAAGGAGGGGTTTTTTCGAGTTCGATTCCACTGTAAAATCATTGTGTTCTTGTGGTTTTTAATGGTTGTATGTCATTGCATTTCTTTCTATGTTTTGATTTCCATTCCATATAATATTAGAGGAAATTTGTAATATCTTGACTTTCGATTTCAATAGCAGTAGAAAATTTCTATTAATTTCTACAGTACAATGAAAATGTATATATAAATAAAATCACCCTAAATACATTTAAATGATTTTTTATAATTCAAATTAAATTAAATTAAATTTTTAATAATAATAAAATTATTAAATGTAATAAACATAAAATAATTAATATTATTAACCACCATTATAATTATAATTATAATTATTATTATTATTAATTATTATTATTATTATTATTATTATTATTATTATTATTATTATTATTATTATTATTATTATTATTATTATTATTATTATTATTATTATAATTATAATTATAATAATTATTATTATTATTATTAATCAAATCACAATAAGCGGTTCTAAATGTGTCACCCTTGAACTTGTATATGATTTATCTAGAACTTGTATTTTTCTATAATTCAAATTAAATTAAATTATTTTTTAATAATAATGAAATAATTATTATTATTAACCATTATTATTATTATTATCACTATTATTATTCCAACCACAGTAAGTGGTTGGAAACTTGTCACCCTAAAAATTCTATGTGATTTATCTGGAAAAAACATGATATACAATCAAATAATTATGTATATAAGCTCCTCTATTTTGGAATAATGATTCTTAAATTTTAATTTAATTATAAATAATTAATAGATAGATGGCAGGGATTTAAGTTCTATGGACATTTCACAAAATAGTTTACCATGATAAAAGATTGAGAAGGAGCTCAAAAATAGTTATGTCTTTTTTTGTGTTTCAATGTAATTATAAAAATGTTGTAAAATTAAATTAAAAGAAAATATATATAGAATATTTTGATTGTGAAATGAGTTATGGCTTTATGGACATGTAGCATTGATAAGTTATGGTATTGGTTCATGGTATTGTAAGAAAATCTATTTATAAGTTCAAATTTTCTATAGTAAAGTGGGAGTGGGATTTCATGATAAATTGGAGGTTGAAACTTCATAATTAACAACAACCTATTTAATTTAGGCCTACTTTAAGTTATAGACAAAATAGCAACACAATTTCAAGCAAGAACGTGATTTTTTGTTTTTTAAGATACATTTTTTAATACATAAATCAATTCAACACCTTGAAAAATTACTAAGACACTTGATTTTGGTAGATTAAACATTTTAAACTCAAACATTTAAAAATATCTATACAATTTTAATTAAAATTAATAAAAATTATTACCTTAAAAAATTCATTTTAACTAATTTATATAACTACACTAATATATTAATAATTAATTTCAAAAACTATTAACTTAACCAAATATTAACTTTAACTTTAGAGTCACTCTCTTCATAACCCCTAAAAATTTAAAACAAATATAAATACAAAGCCACGTATTAAAATTCCCTATTACTTACCCGTATGTTACCTAGAAATTTAATAATAGCACTTAGAATCTGTGTCAAACAACTGCCATACTAAGGTGTGCGGTTCAATTTACATTATAATAATAATAACAACTGGAATTCTTGCGAAATTAATAAAAAACTAATCCAATTATCAATTACTATTAATATGATTTTGAAAAAAATTATAAATAAATAAATAAACGTCCAGGAAAAACGAGAAATCCAGCTCACACTTCAAAGAACTTTTCACCAAAAAGATAATGCTCAATTATTTTTTTTATAATTTATGCTTGAAATAGTGGGCAGACCGTTATATGACGGTTGGTTTTGTGGACTTGTATTCTTTTATATAACTCGTGTGGGAGGGCTGGATCTTGAGGAAGGAGCGCACTGAGAGGAAGAGCTGTGAAGGGTTTACGGTGCCTGCAACGTCAACAGTGAGAATTTTTTTGGCGCGAGAAAGAATTATTTTAGAAATGGAAGCAGAAATCTGGCAAAGGCTCCCAGAGGAGTTGTTGCATATGATTTTAGCAAAGCTGCCAATTAGGGTTCTGGGAAAAATGAGGACTGTCTGTAAACAGTGGAAATATCTACTGTCTTCTCGTGATGCCTTTGAAGGGCTTGTTCAAAATTGGTCGCTTTGTTCCACCCCAGGGTTTCTGATTCAGATCCATTGGGATTCGAAAGATGATGTGGAATTTTGGGTTATAGAAGGATGCAGCGGTTCAGACATTTACAAAGTTCCTTTGCTCAATTACAACGTTTTGCATACTTCCAAGAGCATCCTCTGTTGTCACGAAAAAGGAGATCGGTTGGCTCTTTCCATAGGAATTCCTGGTACCACCAACTGGAGACACCTACCTCGTCCTCCTATACCTGCCTACACCTTCACTGGAATGGTTTTCGACTCTTCCACAAGGCGTTGCACTCTCATTCTCAGCTATTCTTTTACGAACCACCAATTGCAACAAGTTCAAGGTGTTAATAGAAGAATGATGGAGATGTGTATTTATGATTCAGAATCCAACGAGTGGACTCAACTTTCTACGATGGTCCCAAATCATATCAATCCTTTTGAAAAGGGTATTTTTTGTAAAGGAAAATTTTACTGGGTGGCGTGGTACCCAAATTCCCGCATCTTCATCGCAGCCTTTAATATTGCTGACGGAGTCTGGACAGAGATCCCACTGCCCCAGGGATGGCGCACGATTCATCCTCAAAATTTTGCTGAATATGATGGGCATCTCGTGCTGCTGGATCGAAAGGATCCTGATTTTGTTCGGATGTGGAAGTTGAATGAAGCAGGAGAATATGAAATATGGTGTGAGCTTCGCCCCACTGCTTTGTCAAAAGAAGACTCTCCGACATTTCCTTTGGTGGCCGTGAACAACAGTGGGTTTATTGTGGCAATTGATAACAGATTAAGTATGTCGATATTCAACTCTGCTGGAGAATTGATCGTCCAAAAAATGGAATTACCAGGACATCGCACATCTCAAACATCAGTTCGAGGGTTTGCATCAGCTTTCGAATCTACCAACCTCTGGTGGCCGTAGGAATTATTATTTTTCTCATATAATTCTTTTGGGTGATAACAATTACCTGTTTGAATTATAGCAATTAGGGTACAGAGAATCATGGATGCCGAATTGAATCAGAGGGATTCAATTTTTTGTGGTCATCAGAAAGGATAATCTGCATATACATATTGTTAAATAAATTTGGATTTGATAGGAATAGTTGAATAAGTTTGGATTGGGTGGAAATAGTGATTGAGTCATGAATTCTTATAGTGATAGGAATAGTGATGGAATCATGAATTCTTATAGTGATAAGAATAGCCAATAGTGATGAGTCACGAATTCTTATAGTGATAGGGATAATGATGAGTCATGAATCTGCATATGTTTTTATTGTTAAATAAATTTGGATTGGATAAGAAAAGTCAATAGTGGAGTCATGAATTCGTATAGAATATTGATTGATTTGGATTGGATACAAATAGTGAGTGACTCATGATTTTTATTTTTTTTTGGTACTTGAGATGTAAATCTTTATATTGAACTTGAGCCAATGTGCATATGTTTTTATTGTGGAATAAATGTGGATTGGATGTCATTTTTTATATTGAATTTGAATTTGGATTCGATAAGAATAGTTAAATAAGTTTGGATTGGGTGGAAATAGTGATTAAGTTATGAATTCTTATAGTGATAGGAATACTAATGGAGTCATGAATTCTTAGAGTAATAAGAATAGTGATTGATTTGCATTAGATACAAATAATGAATGAGTCATGAAATTTTTGGGTACATGAGATGTCAATGTTTATATTGAACTTGAGTCAATCTGTATATGTTTTTATTGTTAAATAAATTTGGATTGGACGTCATTCTTTATATTATGTTTTTATTGTTAAAAAAATCTGGATTGGATAAGAATAGTTAAACAAGTTTGGATTTGGTGGAAATAGTGTTTGATTCGTGAATTCTTATAGTCATTGGAAATAGTGTTTGAGTCATGAATTCTTATATTCATAGGAATAGTGATCCAGTCATGAATTCTTATAGTGATAAGAATAGTGAATGATCTGGATTGGATACAAATAGTGATTGAGTCATGAATTTTTTTTTTGGTACTTTAGATTTCAATCTTTATATTGAACTTGAGCCAATCTGCATATGTTTTTATTGTGAAATAAATTTGGATTGGATGCCATTCTTTCTATTGAACTTGAGCGAATTTGCATATGTTTTTATTGTTAAATAAATTTGGATTGGATAAGAATAGTTAAATAAGTTTGGATTGGGTGGAAATAGTGATTGAGTCATGAATTCTTATAGTGATAGGAATAGTGATGAGTCATGAATTCTTATAGTGATAGGAATAGTGATGAGTCATGAATTCTTATAGTGATAGGAATAGTGATTGATTTGGATTGGATACAAATAGTGATTGAGTAATGAATTCTTTTTGGTACTTGAAATGTCATTCTTTATATTCAACTTGAGGCAATTTTCATATTATTTTATTCTTAAATAAATCTGGATTGGATAAGAATATTTAAATAAGTTTGGATATGGTGTAAATAGTGGTTGAGTCATGAATTTTTTTTGGTACTTGAAATATCATTCTTTATATTGATCTTGAGCCAATCCCCATGTGTTTTTATTGTTAAATTAATTTGGATTGGATAAGAGTAGTTAAATAAGTTTGGATTGGGTGGAAATAGTCATTGAGTCATGAATTCTTATAGTGATAGGAATAGTGATGAGTCATGAATTCTAATAATGATGAGAATAGTGATTGATTTGGATTGGATACAAATAGTGATTGCGTCATGAATTCTTATAGTGATAGGAATAGTGATCAAGTCATGAATTCTTATTGTGATAAGAATAGTGATTGATTTGGATTGGATACAAATAGTGATTGAGTGGTGAATTTTTTTTTTGGTACTTGAGATGTCATTCTTTATATTGAACTTGAGCCAATCTCCACATCTTTTTATTGTTAAATAAATTTGGATTGGATAAGAATAGTTAAATAATTTTGGATTGGGTGGAAATAGTGATTGAATCATGAATTCTTATAATGATAGGAATAGTGATCCAGTCATGAATTCTTGTAGCAACAAGAATGTGATTGATTTGGATTGTATACAAATAGTGATTAAATCATAATTTTTTTTTTTTGTATTTGAAATGTCATTCTTTATATTGAATTTAAGCTTTGAGGCTTTTTTTATTCATAATATTAAATTTTATTAACAATTTTCTCACTATACAATATCAATAAACTTAATACATTTTAACATTCATTATTTTTTATCATCGTTTCAACTTTTAGAAATTTTGAAAAAATAAAAATAAATAATATATCAATTTTTTAAGATCAATCATTTGAAATTTTTCCTCATTAAATTTTACATCGTTTATTTTTTCTAGTATAAAATAAAATCAAAGAAAAAATAGAATCTAATATGAATTCGGACCTAATATGAATTCGGATTAGAATTGTTCAATAACTAGAGTGGCAACCTTACTTCTCTTTCACTAAAACTCAGCTTCCGGATTAGAATTCAATCACTATAGTGACAACCTTACTTCCCTCCCACTAAGACTTACCTTTTTTAACTTTGAAGAGCAATTTCTTCCCTTATAAAATAGAATTCGATAACTATAGTGACAACGTTATCCGATATGAATTCGGATTAGAATTCGATAACTATAGTGACAACGTTACTTCCATTTGGCTAAAACTCCTTTTAAACTTTGTAAACGCCCTCCAAAGCACCAATGGGTGCCATGTCACCCATCACTCTAATCACTTTTCTCTCCAGATCTCTAGCAAATGATGTCACACCACAAACATTTGGAGACCAGACTGTGCATTCAGTCAAAAACAATAAATATTGCTTACAGATGTGACGTTGGAGTGTATAACTTACATCACTTCCATTTGGCTAAAACTCCTTTTAAACTTTGTAAACGCCCTCCAAAGCACCAATGGGTGCCATGTCACCCATCACTCTAATCACTTTTCTCTCCAGATCTCTAGCAAATGATGTCACACCACAAACATTTGGAGACCAGACTGTGCATTCAGTCAAAAACAATAAATATTGCTTACAGATGTGACGTTGGAGTGTATAACTTACATCATTAAGCAAGCAGGTTGCGGAATGATAAAACCAGTAACCATATCAATCGTTTTAGGTATTGATGATGTTAATCGTACTTGTTGATTTGGTATGTTCTATTGTTTTTGGGTATTGACAAACATAACTGTGTATTTGTATAAATTTGGTGAAACAAAGATATAGTCAAAATGTCAAGCAATGAAGCAACTAGCTTCTCTTTCTTAAACTAGCTTGTCCACATCGAACTAGCTTCTATTTTCCATGTGATCAATATAATTTACCTTTCACGTGGAATGTCCACCAGGTATTCATGCATCAGATGTATCTTGATTCAATTAGTATTGTAAATGGTTACATCAGGAAAAAAATGATTTAATGGATTGTATGGTTGGAATATAATTTACCCATTACTTGGAATGTCCACCAGGTATTGATTCATTTTAAATATGAATGTGTATATTGTATATCGTTTGATCAAGAAAGAAAAATGTTAATGCATTTTGATTATGAATATCTATATTCTATATAGTTAGATCAGGAGCGAAAAATGATTTAATGTATTGTAGGGTTGGATTATTCGAAAAAATAATTGATTTAATGAAAATATTTTATAATTTTTTTATTAAAATATCTATTTTAAAATTATAATTTTAAAACGATAATAAAAATGCTAGATGTAAAAGATGGAATATAAACCAGGTAAGAGAAGTCACTATTTAAATAGATAACTATTTAAATAGGAAGTTTGAGATTTGAAAAGAGTAGAGAGGCTTATTATTTCATTTGAATTTATTAATTGTTTATTATTTAATTTGAATTTACTAATTTATTTGTTAATTTTATGGTTAATTTAACATAACATATTGAATATATATAATAAGTAACTTTTCATAATTAATTATTTTAAGACATCTTTATAAAATCATTTTTAAGTGTATATATTGATTATGTAAATAATAATAAGGATTAAATTAATTAAAAAATAGTTTTGTTTATATCAAAATGGAATCTGGATAGGTATAAATAAAGTTAATATTTTACTAAACTAACAACTTACTTACATTACATACATTTCCCTTCTATTGAGTTGTAGAGTAACATTTCCCTTATTTTATTATATTAATTTGAAATTGATGAAATGAGGATGGAACACCTGGGTTGGTAGCTTAGTAAAATGTTAACTTTATTTATACAAGATCATACTTGTAATGAATTTAATTTTTAACAAAAAAAAAATACTTTTTATTAATTTAATCACTTATTATTGTTTACTTAATCAATATATACCTAAAGATGATTCTATAGAGAGGTCTTAGACATCATTACTTATTGAAAGTTGATCATAATTATTAACCTCAAACCTCCTATTTAAATATTGACCTCTCTTACCTTGTTTATATTCAAATTTTTAATTCTTCCAATTTTATTATCAGTTTAAAATAATAGATTTTCACCATGATTCATAAAATCGGTTTAAATTTTTATAGATAAACTGTGTGCAAGATTATAAAACCTTGTGCTGATGGGGCTATTAAATAATATTAATAAAAATATGATAATAAGGGGAAAGGAATGTAGAAACTTAATAAAAAAGATTTTTTTATTGAGCGCAAAGATGTGTGAGATGTTTGTAATGTAAATAAGTTGGTAGCCTTGTAAAATATAAACTATATTTATACAATATTATACTTGTAATGAATTTCATCTTTGACATAAAGAAAAACTTTGTTTATTAATTTAATCAATTATTGCTTACAAAATCAATATACACTTAAAGATGATTCTATAAAGATGTCTTAGAGATAATTACTTATGAAAAGTTATTCATAATTATTATGCATATTCAATATGATTGCGTTAACATGTTAAATTGATCACTTAAATTAATAAATAAAATTAATAAATTCAAAGTGAAAATAATAGGTCCTCCATACACTATTTTGAAGCCTCAAACCTCCTATTTAAATAGTGACCTCCATTAAGTTGTTTATGTTCAAAATTTTAATTCTACCACTTCTATGTGGGATTTCACAATGATTCATAAAAGTGGTTAAACTTTTTATTTAGCCCAAAGCTTATTTTATAGCCTAGTATGAAAGGGTGTGTATGTCCTATCTATCTTGTAAAGTTGACATGTGTATATTTAAAATATATAAAAAAATTATTCTTTAAATAGAAAAATAATGTTGGCTATACTAAAAAAAGGAATTCAATGTTGGTTATCAATAAAATAATTTAACACAAATTAATATTGAAATATATTTAAAATTATATTAATAATTAAAAAATCATTTTAATTTGGGATGATAAAATTATGTATATATCATGAAAAATTATTTTTTATGGTTAAAACATTTATTGGGTCTTGTATATACTTGTAACACCAGGCAGTGAAAAGTAAAGACAAGTAAATATAATCTCTTGTATTAGATTTGTTTTGTTTCATGAATTAAAAAAAAAATATTCATAATTGGTACAACTTACTGGAAATTTCCAATATTCCAGAGCAGTTAGAAGGAGTAGTTAAAAGAAAACAATTACCTCCCCCTCTGTAGATAAATATAAGGTCTCAGTGAGAAGAACAGGGTGTTGTGAAAAGAAAATAAAAAGGTGAGGAGAATGGGGTGTTGTGAAAAGAAAAGTCAAAGGTCGGACAAATGAATGTTGTTTAGAGAAGAAAAGGGTCGAAGAACTGAATTTTGTTTAGAGACATGTAACGTATGATGTCTAGTTTCTAAATAGAGATTGATGCCTTAGGCTCTGGTGAGGAGTACTGGGGACTAGAGGGTATTATTGTCTCACTCATGGTTGGGCAGCATAATCAGTTTTATTTATTATCAAATAAGTATTTTAATTATGTATAATATTAGATGAACAATTTAACTCTATATTATTATTATGAAGAATCTGCAATGATTGATAGATACATGTACAGGAAAGTGGTAAAATAGTTATTTTCATTTTATGAAATTATGTAGATTAATACATGTGCAACAATACTTTAAATATTGTTTTTAGCTACATGTGTTTAGAGTATGGCATGTATGGTTATCAAAATATGTGTCAGTGAATTCTGATAGAAGCCCTTTAGTTGATATTAGCATCTGTCTATAGAAATTATGAACATATAAAGACCCTCCACTATAATATATAATAGACTCATAAGAGAATGGTTGGTGGTATGGAATGTATTCCTTGGCCAGAGTTATATCCAAGGAGTTATATTGTTGTGTAATTAACTCATCGAGTTAGACAATAATATAAAGCAGTACTTCTGAATAATGATAGAAATAAATAAACTAGCTCAGGAAAAATACTGAAACCTGGCGTCGGATGCTCAAATTTAATTATTCGATTTTATAATAAGTCAAACGACATTCTCTGGAGGATATATGTGGAGGTTTAGACCCCAGTTCCAACTAACAGTCGGTACTGAGGTCCTTCATCCTTTGGGATGTGGGAAATATTTTACAACCATTGTGTTTAATCGAAGTAAAGAGACAATACTTATTTATGTAGTCTGAGAAGGGCCAATTGAAAAAAGATACCAAAAACCTTTTGAATACATAACCCTCAGAAAGTTATACGTTATTTTACTGAAAACCAGGAAATAACTTAGTAAGAAAGATTATGTATTTAAATAGCCATAAACCAAATACAAATACCGAGTAACCTTAACAAGGAGGAGGCACATATGATCTTGAGTATGCATGTAAATAGAGAGGCAGTAAACACTACAACTAGTGGTGGGAAAAATATGTCGTATCAGAGTATCATGAATAACATATAACCTTCATATAGTCTGGAGAGTTTTTCCATTAGATGGTACTGAACCGACGTAGTTAATTAGACCAAAAACCAGCGAAATGAGGAATTACTTCCTAACCATAAAAATAGAATTACAAGGTATTCCCCAAGTCTTGTTACAATCTTCTGAAAAGAAGATGTAACCCTCTTCAATACTCTCAGAATAAATTGCACAGTTTAAACCTCTCTAGTAGAGTAAAGAGGAAAGAACTGAATAGAACATGGCCATACATTTATATTTTCAAGCGTAACAGTATAGAGACCAGTGAACCCTATCATAATAGAGAAGAGGGTTGGTCTCCCTCCAAAATCCCACACATTAAGAAAGACTTAAATAAATAGAACAAGAAACCAAAGCTTATAGATGCATGGTACTCACCGGTATGAGAAAGTTAGGCTTGGCGAGGTAAAGGTGTTTCTGAATAAAGGATGCCACCATCTAAGCATGAACTAAAGGGTCACCCATCTGAGAACCCTACGCCACAAATATAAGCAAGCATGAATCAGCAGAAAACCCCATTGTTGTGAGTGTTATCCATGAGTAATTTAGGAATAGGAAAGGATTTTTACCTTGATGATGAACCTCGGGGATTCTTGAAAACCATACCATTTCTTCGAGAGCACTAAACCTGTTGAACGACAAAGGCATGCAACCATGCAAGAAAGAAATTTCATCTTTATCGGCTCATTGGTAAAATCCTTAAATGTAAATCGATACTTCGAAGAAAAAAAAGAATAATATAGTGCAAAGGGTCAGCTTATTCTGTTACCTGTCTATGAGAGTCGATTTGAGCAGAGATTGCGAAGAAAGCCTCTGGTGCAATTCGAACCCCAGAACTCCATCTGGAGTGGAGAGAAATGGCGAGGGAGTGGAATGACTGGCATGACAGAGGCAGGGGTAGGGTTTTCATTACCCTAACTCCCTTTTCCATAATTGTGACCATCCAATCATAGAATGTTGGAGTGACAGACAGGAACAGTACACTTGGACCCCATCATTACCGATAGCTACTGGTCGAGAGGGATTGCGAAGGTTTGAAATGTAATTCAATATTAATCAGCAGTGAAGATGTGAGTCTGAGAACCAGCCATACTCGGTTGTGCATCAAAATCGAAACAAGGTTCATTGAATATCTATAATGATGAGTACATAACCATAAAATTTTTGTATTAACCGCACCAAGTTGTTGAACCGGATAGGAATAAATTAATTGTGACATCACGAGTCTACGGTTTAACGAGAGG